>PVLA01000129.1:752780-791487 GCA_004027455.1 Hydrochoerus hydrochaeris | reverse complement strand
GAGTACACCCCTGGCCTGGAGTACACCCCTGGCCTGGAGTACACCCCTGGCCTGGAGTACACCCCTAGCCTGGAGTACACCCCTGGCCTGGAGTACACCCCTAGCCTGGAGTACACCCCTAGCCTCGGGCAAGTCTTCTTCAAGGCCAAATTCTATCAACTTTCAGTTCATTGAGATCTCCCATCAAATCGCTGGCAACTAGTAGGTATCTGTTCTCGTTAAGAGATTTACTGTTTGTTCATAGGAGATTCAACCTATGAAAAGATCTGATAAGACCAAAAATAAATAAGGTAAGGAATCGCAAGATGGCCCCTCTGCATGATAAAGCACAGCAGGAGGCCTCACACAGTCTAAGTGGGGGCTGGATCTCTAGTGGTGACAGTATTTAGTTTCGGAGCCACATCCAGTCTGTTGTAACTACTCAGCTGTGCCACTGTACCTGCATTTTATGATGCTATATAAAGGGCCGAGCACAGTGGGTTCTAATAAAACTTTATTCGTAACGATCCGGTGAACAGCAGTAGTTTGCCAAATTCTAACTGTAGTATGAAAGGAAAGTCACTACTCTAGGACCGGAAGGAAGTTTTTCAGACTGCAGCCCTGACGAGCATCTGACTTTTGAGCCTGTAGAGCGTGCATGCCACATGCATACTCTTGCAAAAGGGAAGAGGAACCAAGAGAAGTGGAGAGGGGAGGAGGGGAGGTAAGAATTCAGACACTCTGCCTGAGAGGAGTGTAACCCTGGGGACTGCAAACACGTGCTAATAACAATTTCAAGAGGTAAAGAAACACAGCATGCAGAGTGCCAGCCGCTGTGTCTCATCCGGCGCCCTGTCACCAATGCAGTCTCCCTAATGTTACAGGTGTCAATGCAACAGGCATCCACACCTGTAACTATCTCCAGTGCCCCAAAGGACAGGCGGACCAGCGTCCTCCTGGCCTGAGTCTGACTCCCCTGCTGGAACCCTGTGAGTCACTGAAGGAGTTAAGTGTGACAGGCCCTGGCCTGGGACCACAGGGTGGGGACCATGAGTGGTAGAGAAGCCCCCACCTCCTGGGACAGGGCTGAGCCGGTTTCAGGCCCTGGCTCAACCTTCTCGTCCAAATGGCATAAATGCGTGCAAAGACTGCGCCACCGTAGCCCAGGTTTCCTGTCATGTAACAGTTAGTTCCTGCTGCCCACATTCGCTGTGCGGTACTCAGTATGGGGGTGGGGGAAGAGGAAAGCAGAGTCCCTTTCAGGAGCTTGTTTCCTGTCCACAGGGCCAGCTGCACACTGCTCTCTCCCAAAGATGCTCTCCCACCCCCTGGGCACAGGCAGAGCTAGTGACACGGATGCCCCGGGGGCAGCTTAGGACCTTTTTTCAGCGGGCGGAGGTGGGGTCTGCCCCAGCTATTCCTAAGGTCCAGATGCAGCCCAGATGTGCCAGATGCTCCGTGAATATCTCTGGAGCTAAACGGAGGAAGTGGTGAAGCCTGCAGCTGTCCCTCAGGATGTGGGCGCAAACCAGACACCCAGATGTGGGTGAGCAGAGGAATGAGCACGGACAGTGCCCTGCAGATGACTCGCACAGCCCCGCACAGCTTGCAAGGCTCAGTGGTGATCAGACACTGGCCCTGTCCTCTGCGGGCACTGCGCCTGGACAGTAAGCGCCGCTGACACGGCCACTGACCAGGCTCGCCTCTTCCGGTGCCAGAGGCTCTAGGCTTTCTCCTCTGGCAGGCACAGGAAGAAGGAGGTGCTCAGCCCCAATGCAGAGCCACGCTGGACAGGTTTCTTCACATCCCCAAGAAGCTGCACTATTCACTGCCTACATGGAGTGGGCACTGGGACAGGACACTAGGAGGCAAAATGACTGTCACAGCTTTCTGTCTTTTCCCAACTCAGCTTTACCCACTCTACAGGAAATGAAGGATTTCCTAAATGGTCTTTTGTTTGTGTGAGACAGGGTCTCACTATGTATTCCAGGCTGGCCTTGAACTCACAGTAACCCTCCTGCGTCAGCCTCCTGAGTGCGGGATCACAGGTGGACACTGCTGTGCCTGGTCCCTAAATGTCGAAGGCAGCTATATTCCAATGAAAACAGAAATGACCTCTCCAAGGCTGTCACAGACTATTCATGACCGTACTCTTTGCCACACAAGAGGAAAAGGACGGCTGATGACTTTGGGCCGGTGTTGCAGCCCCTAGAGAGGGTCTGCCAGACCGGCAGCGGGAAGCCCCCCTCTCCCTGTGGAGTCATAGATACTGAGCCTGAAGACGGTGCGGGTCTCAGACCAGAAACCACGGACCATCTGCACAGGGGATTTCAATGGACACTTGCAGCCTGGATTCAACCTTCTTTTATTTGTCAACAACTCCATATTGTATAACTCGTGCTAGTCCTTTTGGGAGACACAAAGGAACAGAATTCAAACTGACCTTGAGGAATTTATAGTGAGTCAAAGAGTTGTTCTGTTTTGTTTCAGTGCCGGGGAGTGAACCCTGGGCCTCACACATGGTAGGCAAGTGCTCTACCTACCACTGAGCTACATCTCCAACATTAGGACACCTGATATGACTTAGATGGCGCTAAAATCATCAGAGCAAGAGATGTCGCAGTGCAATTTAGAGTTCAGTGTGACATGAACGCCTGAATCTACAGGCAGTCAGAGGAGTGGGCTCCTACAGCTGGAAGGCCTAAGAAGCCTAACTAAAGGGGCCTCACGGAGGTGGCCCTTCGGGTGCCGGCAGAGGTCCAGGTGACGACTGAGGCCTGGTGCAAAACCAAATCAGTACAGGGGTTGGCAAATCACTGCCTGTGAGCCACATCTGATCTGCTGTTAGATTTTTTTTTTTTGCTAGTAGCAGTCATAGTGGGGTTTGAATCCAGGGCCTTTGCACTAAGCTATATCCCCAGCTCCATGCCCTCTTTTAACATTTTTAATTTCGAGGCAGAGTTTTGGTGAGTTGCTAAGCAGCCCAGGCTAGGCTCAAACTTGCAATCCTTCTGCCTCAGCCTCCCAGAGTACTGGGATTATAAGCATGCACACCACATTCAGCTTGATCTTACATACTTATATAGTTGCAAACATAAATAGTACTTCATGGCAAGTGAAAATTATACAGAAATTCACATTCAAGGGCCCATCCATAATGCTCTATTGCAACACAGCAATGGTCACCTGCCTACAGATTGTCTATGGCTACTTCACACTACGCAGCAGCATGGGGAGTTAGGACAGAGACCCCATGGCCTAGATATTTGCTCACTGGCAGGTTAGGGGAAGTTTGTGGATCCTGGTCAGTAACACCTGGGGGCACATGGAGGCTCTGGGCTGTGGGGAGGGTCTACAGGTGGAGCTGTGAGAGACCAGGTGGTAAGGGGTGCTTGGGGTTAAATTTAAGGTCAAGCTAAAGCACAGAAGTGCTTAGCTGGGTAAGGTGGTGCATACCTGTCATCCCAGCACTTGGGAGGCTGAGGAAATAGGATCACTGCAAGTTCCAGGCCAGCCTGAAGTACGTAGTAAAACCCTGCTGTCTCAACAAAAGAAAAAACAAAACAAAAAAAAGAAGAAAGAAAAAAAAAGAAAAAGGACCAGAGCTCTCTCCATAAACAATGAGTTGAAATTACTCCCACATACAAGGATATAATAACGTCACTTATGATAAAGAAATTCTCAAAGCCTCAAAAGGGCATGCTGTAAAAAGGTAGTCGCCAGTCTTGTGGTCTCAGACCCTAGGCAATGCCATGTTGTCACCTGTGTATCGATCCTTTGGTCCCCATAACAGAGAAATTCTTTTATACACACAAGTTTCTGGGTACATGTATTCGCTCATTAAAAACCCATAAATGGTAGAACATTATAGAAATACTGTTCTACAGTCTGCTTGTCAGTCTGTATTTCCGTTTGTCCTAGTTAGGACTGTCTGCTCAACAGCTATACAAGACAGATACATATTTTTTTTCTTTTGCAGTACTGGGATGAAACCCAGGGTTTGTAGATGCCAACCAAGTGCTCTACTGCTGAGCTCTACCCTGGTCCTTTTTAAGACAGATTCTCACTACATTGCCCAGAGTGGCCTCAAAGGCACAATTTTTCTGTCTCAGCTTTTTTTGGGGGCACTGGAAATTGAACTCACAACCTCCCTTGCTGGGCAGGTACTGACACCGCTGAGCTAAACCCCCGGCCCCTGCCTCAGCTTTCGAAGTAGCGGGCATCACAGTTGTGTACCACGTTCATTTACCAAGTCAGAGGAGGGCCTGGGCCAGAAACCTGTGGGTATCTGGGGAGGCTCTGTGAGGCAGAGGGTCCCAGAACTGGAAGTGGGAAGAGCGGTCAGACCGCAGAAGCCGGCTGTGAGGGTGGCCCGAACTCCTGAGTGCTCAGGGCCACCAGCTTGGGGCCCTCTCCTGCCTCCGTTCCAGGAGCTCATACCTTGGTGGGCGTGTCAGGGGTGGAGGAGGCGGGAGATGCAGGGGAGGCCAAGACGCACTTCCTGCCCAGGCAGCGGCCATGCAACTCGACGTCCTCATACGGGTTCTCCTTCATGGGGGGATCTGCAGCCCAACACAACAGGTGAGAAAGCGGGGAAGTGCTCCTTTAGGGGACACTGAGGCCAATGCCTTAGCATCTCCGGTGTTGGTCCTTGCAGGGTTTCTGCTGTTTTGCTGTCCGCACCCTTCCTCTTACTGACAGACCCTGCTTCTCACTGGGTAACTCTGTCTCCCCAGTGGTCACCATGGAAGATCAACTACTCCCAGGGCTTAGCCACTCTGGATCCAGGTCTCGGCCACGGTGAGGTATTCAGGGAAGGCTCACATCCCACCTGAGACAACTGCTGCACGGCACCCCGGTCTCCAAAATCAACAAGCCACCTCAGCAGGTCTGGCCTCTTACCCAGAATGTCCTCATATACGTTCTCCTCCGACACAGTACGTGTGCGGCCCAGCTGAGTCTGTGCGTACCAGTCCACCCTGCTGCCCTCTGAGCAGGGCTGCAGCAGGTCTTCGAACTCATAGGACTTCCTGCATCATGCAAGATGGAAGAAAGAACCAGGAACTGGAATCAGCTGCAGCCAGCTCAAAGAATACATAAATACACATACCTGTATCCCTCCCTAAATTTCCTTCTTAGAAACATTTATTTTACTGAAATCAATTCTATTTTTTGTAAAAAGTGTCGGTATCTACGCTTCAGCCAGGCATGATGGTGCATGCCTGTAATCCCGGTGCTTGGGAGGCTGAGGCAGAAGGATCACCAGGAGTTTTGAGGCCATCCTGGACTGCAGGGAGAGTTCAAGGTAGCTTGAACCACATAGCAAGACCCTGTCTCAAAATATAAATAAAACAACAACAAAACCAAAACCAAAACAAAAAACAAACAAAACAGAACAAAAGAAAAGGTCAGTGCATAAGCCTTGGACTTAATCCCCAGTGCTGAAGGAAGAGAAGGGAAGAGAAAGAGAAAAAAGAAAGCAAGCGGGCAGGCAAGCAGACAGGCTTCTGTTGCTAAGAAAATGTTATCATCCTAAATAAAAATGCAAATAAACACATCTACCAAAAATGGAGAGACAGATGTGAAGTGCAAAGCAAATCACCTCAGGACTGGGCAGTGCGGTGGCCTCTCTGCACCCTGCCCTCTCAGGCTTCGCACACTTTCTAGTGCCCCTCCCTCCCTCCCTCCACTTACTCCGATGGCCTGCAGGGACCCTGAGGTCGCAGCCCCAGGGAACCATGCGAAGGTGGATGCCCTCGCCTGCTCCAGCTTTCTGGTGACCTAACACATTTCTGTGACTGAGCCTTTGTGTCGCACTACGCTCCAACCTGCCATCCTCCCACGCTTGGGCCTCCTGGGCTCCAGGATCACAGCCTGAGCCACCGCACCTGGCTCCTCAAATGGCACCTGGTGGTGTCCCCCACCTCGAACCCAGCTCCGGGGCTGATCACGGTTGGATCTTTCCCTCCCTCTTCCGCGTGTGGGGTCGTAGTGGCTCCAGCTCTCCTGGGGCTCAGAGGTCAGGGTGTCCACACATTTGGGGCCTGTGTTGCGTGTGTGGAGTGTGTCTTTGTTTCTCTACCTGTGCTCCTGGGGCGCTTCCTAACCCTGAGGAAGGTACCTTTCTGGTGGCTCCAGGGTTTAAAGCAAACCTGGATATAGCTTCCTCAGATACCCTTTATTTTATGTTTTATCTTTTGAGATAGTGTCTTGCTATGCAGTTTAGGCTGCGCTTGAGCTCAATATGTAGCTCAGGCTGACCTTGAACTCACAAAGATCGTCCTACCTCAGCCTCCCAAGTGCTGGCATTACAGGTGTGCATCACCATGGCCAATTCTCCATTTGAACAATGGGTAAGAAACTAAGTCCAAATTTTGACTCATCACTGGTTTCAATGGGCCAGGCTGCTTCCAGAGCTGCCATGTTGGGAAGACCAGTCAAGTGTCGGAGCCCTTACCACAGAAGGCGCCCCAGACCCCTCTTCTCTGACTGTCCATGGCTCAACAACCAACCAGACTTCTGCCCCAAAGCCTCCTTGGAACCCAGTCACCGCTCTGCCCCTCACAGGACTTCCCTGACTCTCCACAGCCCCTCTGGTCCCCATGCTGCCACCAGGAGGGTCTCACACAGATGCAGACCTTCATCTCTACCCTCTCAAACACTTCCAGATGCGGCTGGCAGCTCTGAGGCAGCAGCTCAAATCCTCCCGCCCTACTAGGCTTCTCCACACCTCACATCTGCTAGGGCCCCCTGGCCACACGCTTGTCTCTCAGGCCCTTGAACACACCAACACCCTGGCTGTTTGCCATCCTCCCCAGGCTGAAGGGTCCCTCTGCAAAAGCCTTCCCTGTTACAGTGTCTCTGTGGCCCCTTAGGCTCCCTCTGGGTGACTGGCAAGGCTGTGACTTGGTGACTAGCCGTGTACTTCTAACCACTGCTAGCCTAAGTTCGCTCAGGGCAGGGTGTCGATCTTGTTCATTACAAAATTCCCATGTGTAACGCTACATAGGTTGACAGTAAATGCTCACTAGCTGTGTAGTCTAGGCTGGCCTTGAGCTCACAGCAATCCTCCTGCCTCAGCCTCCTCGGTACTGGAATTGTGGGCATGTGCCACTACACCCAGTTTACAAACTGAGTATTTACTGCTCATAATTTATGCCTACTTCAGCTGCTCACTTTGCTTTTTTGGATGGGTTAAGTGAGCTTGGCTAGCCCAATACCTGCCACCACTCTGAACACTGTTTAAGTGGGTCAGAAAGCATTTGACTTCCCAGGACTGCCAGCTCCAGTCTCTCTGCACCCATCCATCCTGAGTGCCCACTGGCAGCTCTCCCTCATGGCCACCCCAGCACCAGAGTCTAGTCACACTGCAGAGCAGGTGCTGCACAGAGGCTTCGAGCTGGCTTTTAGCTGGCTTTCTGTGCTCCTTCCATGGATTCCGATGACTGCCGACACTGGGTTTCTGTCTCTGTCTATCTTGTCCCCAAAACAAAAATGTTACACCTGGAATGCCAGCTACTTGGGAGTCTGGGACAGGAGGATCACAGCTCGAGGCCAGCCTGGGCAGTTTAGCAAGACCTTGTCTCAACAAACCTTCTAGCTGAGGAGCTGACAGGCACCTGCAAATCCTGCTACCACAGCTGCTCCTATGATTGGCTCTCCAATGCCAACAGGAGATTCCCAGTAAGACTTTAGAAACGTATGTAAATGTCTGCTTTTCATACTTGCTCTTATATTGCGTGTTATCAGACAAGATAGTTATTTGAAGAAACATGGGAAGAGCCAGGGGTTTAGCTCAGTAGCATAAGCATCTGTCTGGCAAGGACAAGGTCGTGAGTTCAATCCCTGGTACCAAAACAAAAACAAAAACAGTATATGGAAAATGCAGAAATGACTACCGTGCACTTTTTCGCTATTAAAGTTGGATATCTCTTGACATTCCAGAATTTTTAGGTTTTTTTGTAATAGACAATGCAGGCAGTGTTTTCACAAAAGTAACTGTACAGTGATCTGAAGCACAAGAAATGAAGGGAAAGCATGGCCTTCCAATAAAAGGTATCTGAAGACTGAAAAAAAAATGAGGGGTTGGGGATGTAGCTCAGTGGTAAAGTGTGTGCCCCAGCATGCACAACACCCTGGCTTCAAACTCTAGTACTGCCAAAAAAATAAATAAATAAATATTAGAGGAAAAAAAAAAAAACCAACTACCGCAGTCCATGCACAATGTATGTACCATGGTTGCCTCCTGATTGACGTATTTTGAGATTTTGGTTTTTTTCTCTTTGAAATAAGATGGATCAAAAAACAACAACAAAAAACTACCTCTGTCCACTGAGTTGGTATCCAAAATAAAAAATGATTTCCATCTTCCAACGACAAATAACACATGATAATTAATCAGCAATTTGTTCCCCTGAAGATTGAACACTGGAGTCTCAGCCCTGATAAGAGGCTGTCTGCACAGACTGGACCATCTATCTCACAGGGACAAGAGACATGGCAGTGTGACTGGAAGTCAGCCGATGACCGCTGTGGCCAAGGCCCAGGCAGCGCGCTGCAGGGAAACTACTGGTCTATGATGGTGAATCCATGGGACCAAGAACCTCACAATGTGACTTGGTGACCACACAATGACTGGGGTTTTACGGCCTCCAAAAGTTCTGCAATTCTTCCACTAACGCTCCAAGAAAAAGCTGGATCTCCACCATGCCAAAACAATCAGTTGAAAAGTTGAAATTTTGGTCAGCTTAGTCACTTGGTTTCATAAAAACCTCAACAGTCAGTCACGTGATCAACTGACGCTCAAGCAGAACGAACGCTGAGGTTTAAGTTAAAACACTGGAGCCCACAGATGCATGGGACTCAGGATGCCGCCTGCGCCCAGAGAATTCTAACTTCCTGTTAAGCGCTGGCCCTCGGGCTCTCTTGCCAAAGTTATTACACGTGCTCCATAAAACACAGAACCCGGTGACTGCTGCCCCAGCTGCCTCATCTTTGGAATTTCCTGACACGAGGGCTGCTCAGTTGGCATTTCAGGATTGAAGGTGTAAAGTCTTTGCATTTCATTTCCTGGGGCTTTACAGAAATAAAGAAGAGCAAAGAAAGGGAAGAAGGAGGGAGGGAGAAGGGAAGAAGGAGAGGGAAAAGTAGGAAGAGAAAAAAGCAAAGAAAAAGGAAAATACATTTTCCGAAGCCAAAGACCTGAGCCCTCTGTCAGGCTCCGGGTGGTACCAACGGGGACTTTGGCTGAAGTCACGGCCTTGACATCCCCAGGCCTCAGCGCCTCCCTCTGCAGCCCTGGACCTGACTTCTTGCCTGGGAGGGTCAGGGAGACCAGTAAATCGATGGTTCACCTTTTTTTTTTTCCTTAAGAGACAGTGACACAATAAAGTGCATGCGTTACTTTTTTAAGGGAGAAAAGTGAACATCTTACCCTAGTCGCCTCCATGGTACTATTTTAAACAAAATGAAAAACCTAAAGCCAAAAAAATAAAAATCTTAAAACACAGTGGATGCAACCACATTCAAACTGGCCAAGAAAAACTTCATCTTTGGTCTGAAACCAAGTAACTTTAGCTGGTTATAAAGAAGATGCTGAAGGACCGGAAACAGCAGAGTGAGGGACAAGGGAACAGGAAGAGCGGGTCACCAGGTGGTTCTTCTGCCAACAAAGGCACAGATGAAAGGTTTCAGGAACCAGAACCAGTGGGGAGGGGGTGTCTTCAGAGGAGCAGCCTAGAGCGGCCTGGCAGGGCTGACCCAGCAGCCTCAGGCCAGGAGCACCAAAGTCACGGGCTACCAGGGGAGGGAGGCAGGGAAAGTCAGAGGTGCCGTGGACACGTACCAACTCCCCATGAGGAATACAATGGCTGCAAACATGTACTAACAAAAATTTTAAAAGATTATTAGGGGCTGGGGATACATAGCTCAGCAGCAGTGTCTGCCTGGCAAGCGAATGGCTATGAGTTTAAGTTCCGGTAAAAAAAAAACAAAACAAACAACAAACTATCAGGGAAGCTCGGATCTAGCACCAGTTTGGGAAAGGATTTAAATTGGAAGAGGTTGTGGCTGTGCACACCTGTAATTCTACCTGCTCATGAGGCTGAGGCAGGAGGATGGAAAGTTTGAGGCCACCCTGAGCAATTTAGCAAGACCCTGTCTCAAAATACAAATTAAAAAGGGCGATGGTTGAAGTTTGCCAGTAGAGCCCCTCTGGATTCATTCCTTAGTACCTCTCACACACCAATTAAGAGCAGGAGGGCCAGGGTTATAGCTCAGTAGTGAGTGTGAGCTTAGCACATGTGAGCCCTGAGTTCAAATCCCAGCACCAAACCCAGCTCCCCAACCCCCAAAGAACTGGAGACGGATTCTAACTTTCTCCAAACCTAGAAAAGAAGTTTCAAAATTCTTCTATAGACCTCATATAACACCAATAGCAGAGCCTGATAAAGACAGTGCAATAAAAGCCAGGAATGAGATGGGTGTGGTGGTGCATACTTGTAATACTAACATTTAGGGGGCCGAGGCAGGGAGATTGCCATGAATATGAGGCCAGCCTGAACTACAAAGCGAGACACTGCCCCCCCAAAAAAATCAAACTAAAGCCAAGAACAGACCAGTCTCATTTAAGAAATAGTTGGTACAAAATATTAGAATGTCAGCAAATGGAATTTGATTGTATATTAAAATAATACTGCTGGGTGTAGTGACACACACCTGTATTCCCAGCACTCTGGGAGGCTGAACCAGGGGAAACCAAGTTCCAGCCTAGCCTGGACAACATAGCTGTTTAGCAAGACCTTGTTTCAAAACAAAACAGTTTTAAGGAGCCAAGCATGCTGGTGCACACCTGTAATGCCAACACTCAGGAGGCTGAGGCAGGAGGATTGCTGAGAGTTCGAGGCCAGCCTGGGCTACATATAGAGTTCAAGGCCAGCCTGAACTACAGAGTGAGACTCTCTCAAAAATCTAAAACAAAACAGAACCAAATGTTTAAAGGGTTGGGGCTGTAGCTCAATGCAAAGGCCCTGGGTTCAGTTTCTAGTACTGCAAAATAATAATGATGATGATAACAACTAAAACTGAGTAGGGGTTTATTCCCCAAACTCAAGATACACTAAGTTCAAATTCAGGGTTGGGCTATGTGGTAGAGTGCTTGCCTAGCATGCAAGAGGCTCCGGGCACAGTAAAGAAGTAAGTTCACTATTAATGAATCAAAGGGGAAAAATCACTGGAACATCTAAAGTTGCTGAAAAGTTGCTTTGACAAAATCAAACATTTGATGTTTTTCAAAAGTCCTATTTATCTATTTCTATGTATCCATACTGACAACGTAAAAACACAGCCCAAGAGAGACCCAGTGGGAGTGAACCCCAGATGCATTACCAGTAACATTAAGGGAAGAGCAGGCTGCCCCTCAGTATTAGCACCATTTTCTTTTGGTTTCTGTTCTGTTCTGTTTTTTCTTTTGCTGCCGGGGATTGAACTTGTGACCTCATGCTTACCAGGTAAGCGCTTGTGCCACTGAGCTAAACCCCAAACTATTTTATTTTGTTTTCTGAGACAAAGTCTTGCCATGTAGTCCTGGTTGGCTTCAAACTCGCTACATAGCCTAGGCTGGCTTCAAACTCTTGGCAATCTGCCTGCCTCAGCCTCCAAGGGCTGGGGCCACACCCATCATGGATGAAATTTTAAAACGTTAGAACGGAAGATCTTGCTAATGATATACAGGAGATGAACATTTGTGAAAAAGGACTCAGAGAGGTCCCCTGACTCCCTGGTGGCACCATCTAATAAGGCAGCAGTTCTGGGGGCGGTGGCTGGTGTTAGGATGCAGAGTTCAGGTCTGGGGGTGAGGAGTCCCACCAAGACCTGACTTTGGAAATCCCATGCTCGTACCAACATTCCAAACCATGGACAGACGGGGCGTTTTAGGGGCGAGTGGAGGGGAGGAGGAAGGTCCCTGGTCTGATCCTGGCCCGGAGTGGGCAGGGGTGAGGTGGAGGTGTGATCACCACACATGGGACAGGAGAAGGGAACAGCACCCAGAAGCAGCCTAGCAGGGAGGTGGCGCCCCAGAAGCCTCAGGGAGACAGAGTTTCTAGACGGTGCCCATCAACAGCTGTCCTCAAACACCGAGGTGTCACTTAGGAAAAGTCAGCAGCTGGACGTTGGGAGGTAGAGGCTGCGGGGGGGCCTGGAGCGAAGGTGGCCCCGCCCCAGGTAGGTGACAGGAGTGCAAAGTGCCCGACTGCAGGGAAATTCCTACATGTAAGTTCTCAGTGCGCTCCGACCTCCTCTTGTAACTTGTTCAAGGTCACACAGACAGAGGGTGACAGGCCAGGTTAGACCCACAGGACACGTGTCCAGAGCCACCCAAAGGCTGGGACAGAGCCAAGCCCGAGTGGGCAGCAGGGGCTGCAGCGAGTGGACGGCTCCTTTCCCACCAGCTCTTCGCTCCTGTTTACTGTCCCACTTGTTGCAGCCAAAGGATAATTACTTTGAATGCAGACCCTTTTCTGAGGGCTAAGAACAAACACAGAACACATGGACTAGTTCCAATATTTCCAGGTTAACCCATGAATGGCCTCATGCTACTGATCTGTAACTTCAGCCCTAAGGGAGGCTGAGGCAGGATGGTTACTAGTTTGAGTCCTGCCTTGGCTAAAGCCAGACTCTCTGAAAATGACCAATTTTATAAAACGGGCTGGGGGTCTATCTCAGCGGTAGGGAGCCCAGGGTTCAAATCCCAGCGTGTGTGAGAGTGTATGTGTGTGTGTGTGTGTGCGGGTGTGGGTGTGTGCGTGTGTGTGGGCTGGTGTTGGAGCAGACATCCGGGATGAGGGACGCTAGGCCACCTCGTCGCCACACCTACCTGTGGTCAGCGCTGGCCCGGGGCCTCGCTGTCCCTCTTCTGCTCAGGGCTGCGGGCGGCGGGGACTCGGGGGGCGCCAGGGGCGGCAGGGGCGGCAGCGGTCCCCTGTGAGTGCTGCGGCCCGGACTCCCGGCCACGTCCCCCGCGTGCTCGAAGGTCCTGCGGGGCTTGGGCGGGGGGCTGCGGGGCGGCCTGCCGGGCAGGGTGGGCGCCGAGTAGCAGGTGCCGGGCGGCTGCGGGTCCAGGCCCGCCGAGCCGTCCTGCAGGGCCCGCTCCAGCCGCTGCACCCGGGTCAGCACGGAGCGCGGCGCGGCCTCCTGGGGGTGCGGCTGGGGGGCGCGGGGCTCCTCCTGCGCGCCCACCCTCTTCTTGTCCTCCCACTGCCAGATCTTGTCCTTAATGCTGGGGGGCTCGGGCCGGGCTCCCCACGGCTTCCTGCCGGCGTCCCGGGTGCCCGGCATGTCCAGCGCGGCGGCCAGCAGCGGGTCTAGGCCGGGGGCACAGCCCGGCGGGCTCCGGCCGAGGGGCGACTCTGACGGTCTCCGGGCAGGGGAACAGGGGGACCCGGGCCCGCGCCGCTGCCCTGTGGGGCTGCGGGTGGAGACGCACGGAGCGGGCTGGGGACAGCTGGGTCCACTGCGCACCAGGCACCGAGCCGCTGCCTTGAAAAAAAGAGAAAGTCACTTTCTGCTTCTCCTGCGAGATAGCACCGTGGGAGGGAGGGAACAATCGGACCGTGGAGTCCAGCCTTGACCAGGGGTGTGACACGGGCAAGTGAAGTCCACTAACCTGCAATTTTCCTCTCTGCTGCGTGAGGTTAACGGTAATAATGGGAATCTAAACAGCGTCTGGCTGCTGGAGCCAGATACGGTGGTGCACACCTGTAACCCCAGGTATTTTGTAGGCAGAGGCAGGAGGGTCACAAATGGGAGCCCCAGTTTGAACACTTTAGTAAGATTCCATCTCAAAAGTTAATTTTTTTTTTAAAGGCACTGAGAGCCGGCCTGATGGTGCATTCCTGTAATCCCAACACTCGGGAGGCTGAGGCAGGAGAATCGTTTGCAAGTTTGAAATCAGCCTGAAAAGACAAAAAAAAAAAAAAAAAAAAAAAAAAAAAAAAAAAAAAAAAAAAAAAAAAAAAAAAAAAAAAAAAAAAAAAAAAAAAAAAAAAAAGGCACTGAGACTAAGGGTGTAGCTCAGGGATAAGGCCCTGGGTTCAATCACCAGGAAAAAAGTGAATAATAAAATGGTAGCCATGAAACATTGAATGAGCCAGGCTGCATAAAGCATCTGTATGTCCTGAGTATAAAACAAAAAGGTAACTATCACTATCATTAGTTTATCCCCGAATAAAATTAAGTTCGAGGTAAGAGATTATATAATCTAGGTTTCCTCAGCTCGTGTTATCTAGAGTTTTTGGGTAATGTATGTGTGCATATGTGTGGTACTAGGGACTGAACGCAGGGCCTTTTCACTAAACTACATTTCTAGTCCTCTCCCCTTTTTTAACCCATTAAGTTTCTGAGACAATAGCTCACTAAGATGCCCAGGCTGGGCTTGAACTCACAGCCTTCTTGCCTCAGCCTCCCAGAGTGCTGGGGCAACAAGAATGCACATTATGCCCCGCTAGCGGTGGTTCTTTCACCACGACGACTTACACTAAACCACCACGAGTCATGAAGTGGTTGCTAAGTCTGGGTTCCAACACCGTGCTCATAGGAGTGGGAGAGTCACAGTGACAGGCTGCGCTTCAGCCTTGCGTCCTCTGGTGCCTCAGTCCTCCCGGAGTGGACTCTCCAGAGCACAGGGATCCTTCTGTAATTTGGGTCAGTTTGCCCCAGACCTAGAACAACGCTGGCAGGGCAGGCAGGTTCGGGTTTCACCTATGGCCCAGAGACACAGACAGTTGCTACTAGTTACGTGCAGCCATCTGAACCAAAAAACGACTGAATTAAAGCTTCTGGCCTTGGGTTCCCTGGTCACTAGTCAAATCCTCAGCAGCCCCTGTGGCTAACGGCTGCCATAGTTGACAGAGCAAAGTGTTCCCCAAATTATAGAAAGTAACAGTCGTTTGAATATCTACTTTGTATGCTTTGATTTTGTAATTTGAACAACTATTTCTAAGAGGACAATATGTAATTTATCAACTAGTGATTTCTTACTGTTTATCTTTTTTGAAATTCTATATTATTTCTACTCTTTTCATGTTTTTTTTTCTCTTTAAATAAATCTCCTTTAAAAAAAAAAAAAAGAAAGAAAGTAATGGTCTAGAACACACGTGGAGCTCTATGGTCCACCTGTGATTTTAGTTACTGCCAGAAACTGGGCATGGTGGTGCACTCCTGTAATCCCAGCACTTGGGAGGCTGAGGCAGGAGAATCATTTGCAAGTTTGAGACCAGCCTGGGCTACAAAGTGAGCCCAAGTCCAGCCTGAATTGCACAGCGAGATCCTGTCTCAAAAAGACAACAAAACAAAACAAAACAAAACAAAACATCAACAACAAAAAATTAGTGCCAGGAAGAGCTAGAATTTTATTATTATTATTACCATTATTATTTGTGTGTGTGTGTTGCTGGGCATCAAATCCTGGGTCTCATACATGCTAGGCAAACACTCTGATGCTGAGCAACCTCCAACCCTAGAAATTTTGGGGTCCCCACCGTTTTTTGAGATTGTCTCATTATGTATTCAAACTGGCCCTGAACTCTCAATGTAACCCAGGTTGGCCTTGAACTCACAGGGGTCCTCCTGCCTCAGCCTCCTAAACTCAGTGCTTAAAGGTATGTACCACCCTCTCAATTCCACACAAGCCCAGTGACTTTCGTTGTTTGTTTTGAGATAGGATCTCACTATGCGGCTCAGGCTGGCCTTCAACTCACTTATGTAGTCCACACTGGCCTCGAACTCGCGGCAATCCTCCTGCCTCGGGTGCTGGGATTACAGGAGTGTGCCACTGTGCCCAGCCATCAAATGTGTGAGATTAGTGCACACAAACACAGAGCAACTCCTCAAGGTGGAAGATGGTTTCTCAACACAGAGAGAGGCATGACTGTATAGGGACTCCAAAGACCCAATAAGATGCAAAGCGAAAGATGGATAATTAGCAATTTCATGCATTCTGTGACTACTGCTTTCCCACCCAGACTTAATGGCTGTTTATGTGAAGGCTTCCCCCTCCGTGGAGACACTGGCACCCAAATTATGTTGCTGTTTTTGGTTGTACAGCATAAATTAGGAACTTGTAAAAATGCAAACACATTTTTTTTCTTGCAAACTCATTTTCCACAGCTATCAACTTATTCAAATAACTTCCTTATTTAAATAAACCACCAGGATCCATAGCGGAGTGTTTAGGAAAGAGAGGTGGGTAGAGCTGTCCTGCCGCCACGGGGGCCGCGAGCATGAGTTAGATTTTGGACAGAATCACAATCAGTCTGTGGCTGTTTTCCTGAGGGTTCAACAGGCAGAACTCACAGTCCCTGCTCTCGGGGTGCCAGAAGCAAGCTGTAAAGAGGACAGATGTCCCGGCTGGTGTGTGCTTGGGGACAGTGATGACAGATGACAGAATGCTGACGGCCCGTGTTAGGAAGCAGCAGGTAAGTACACGGGCTTTCGATTCAGAGCGATGTGGACTTGTCTCCTTTTTTGTTTACTCAAACAAGAGCCCTCTCATCTTCTCTAAACTGGAACTTCTGAGTGCAGAGGCCGAGGTGACTGTGCTTGCTGTTCCTGGCACACAGCGGGGAGTTCAGCGAGCACTGGTCAGTGGGCGAATGGACAAGCTAACAGACGCGATGCATCGGAAGCGTGGCCTGCTTGACAACCCTTTCCATCAACAGGTGGCAGCTGGCGCTACTGGAATTGCCACAGCCACGCTTGAGAGCCCAAACACCTGGAGTGGCTTCATCGTCACTGAGGCCCCAGCTGGAAACCGAGACAGGAAAAAACAATGGTTTGCCAAAGGAAGACCTCGCTGGATTTACCAAGCTCAAGCAAGAGGTGAGGCAGCAAAAGGTTTGGGTGTCACCAGAGACAAAGTGTATTTCCTTGCTGTGTTTGGGGCATCTCAGAGTTCCTGACCCCAGAATTCCACGCCCCTAAAGGTTCCGGGCTGGGTGCAGAGCTTCATGGATGTCATTGGCAGTGCAGACTGCAAGAAGGTCAGAAGAAAGGTGCCTCCCGGGGGCGGAAGTGACACAGACTGCTGCAGACTCAGATTCGGGGAATGAGCCAAACACAAACCCCAGCTGGAGGGCACAGTGGGACATGGGCTTGGGTTGTGACAACACGTGGGTACCAGCCAGGCCTTCTCTTCACCACCTAGGTTTCAGGTCTTAGGTGAGAGCATCTCGGGTAGACAATCCACAGGAGGCCCATGGGGATGATGCCTCCTTACTGGGTGTTATGGATTAAAAACTGGTGGTCAACTTAACACCAGCTGAATTAAATCAGCAGGGCGCTGCGCGTAGATGTTCCGCCAGAGGAAAGTTGCCAGCATTAATAGAGATGTGGAGAAGGAGAGTGAGGCGTTGTGGGTTTCTCTAAGTGTTACTATTTGAGCTGTTGGTTCTCCTGGAGGACCAGCTTCCCCAATGTGAGTTTCACCATTGTCATCAGAGGAGCTTGGGACCTTGTTGGTGAGAGTGGCCATGGTTCACTTTGGGACAGCTCTGCTTACATTGAGCATTGCTTCCTGGCTCCAGAGAGGAAGACACGGGCAGCTTAATCTCCAGGATGGACTTGTCATGCTGGCTTCTTGGCATGTACTTGACTGTTCTTATCATCAGGAGTAGCTCAGGACCTCCATGTCGCTGAGGATGGCTGTGGTGCTTTTCAGGACAGCCCTGGTCTTTGTTTTGAGCGTAACTTCTTGGCTCCAACGTAGAACCTTCAACCTACCAGCACAGCTCCTTCACCCTGCTGGCATAGACTTTCTAGCTTCCACCACTGCCCTTTGGGCCTTCCCAGCACAGATCCGTAAAAGAGACTGGCATGAGTCCTTTTTGTGGGCTCTAGACCTCCAGCTGGACTTATGGGAGGCACTGTCCTGGGCTCTAGATCTTCATCTGGACTCATGTAGGTCACTGCTGTAGGAGTCAGGCCCTTGGCTAAATATTCTGGGTTTTTAGTGTAGTGGACAGATTTCCTGCACTTTCTTGTGTTAACTCTGGGTGACCATCGTAAAACAATATTATAAATTCTGTGTCCTGATTCTGAGTGTTCTTCTCACACCTCCTGACTGTAACACTGGGTATGGTGGCACATGCCTGTCATCCCACAACTTGGGAGGCTGAGGCAGGAGGATCACCGTGAGTTCAAGGGCAGCCTGGGCTACATAGTAAGTTCAGTTTGAACCACATAGTAAGACCATGCCTCAAAAAACAAACTAAAAAGAATAACCCCTCTGGAGCTAAAAAAAAGTAGGGTCAGGAAGAGGAGAGGTGGTGGAGAGTGGAGAGAAGGAGACTCAGAAGCTGCAGTCTCCTCAGGGACATGGTCTTACCTGTCAGCCAATCCGTACCTCAGGTCTCTTGTCTTGCTGTGGCTGCCCTTGGCAGGCCTGCATATGGTCATCATGTCAGCACTATGAGGACCTCGGGGTGGCCTAGAGACAAGGATGCACTGGGTGAGTCACACCAGCCAGGCCTCACTCCTGGGAAGCCCGGCCACACCATTTATCCCAACAGATCCACAGACAGGGTGGGAAGGTACTTCCCCAGGAGGGGGCTGTGATGCCTCAGACCCCCTAACCCCTTCGATATGTCTTAGCCAAGGTCACCAACAAATGTAAGAAAACACAGTAGCTGTGGACATGGTGGCACATGTATTCCCAGCACTCAGGAGGCTGAGGCAAGAGGATTGCTGAGAGCCAAGGCCAGCCTGGGCTACAAAGTGAGTTCAGGGCCAGCCTGAATTGCATACTGAAACTCTGTCTCAAAAAGACCAACAAACACACAAACAAAAATCCAGACCATGTTCACCTCCCCATCTATGTCCCCAGGATGCCCCCGCAGTGCCTGAAATGTCAGATGGAACTGAACTCTACACAGAATGTTTTTTTTATGCCTATGAACCTACGATGAAGTTTAATTTATAAATGAGGCAGAGTGGACAACCCACTTTCTGGGACCCCTTCTGGCCCTTTTAGATAGCTTTTTCTCAATAAATTCTCCCTACCCAACTTCCACTGTTCCTAAAATTCATTCCTCAGTTTTAGAGAACACAAAGTCAGCGTTTTGGACATCTAGCCCCTATATCACGTGGAAGTCCTCCACCAGGATCACCGGATGGAGACATGGGGAACTCCTTCGGAATACATTCTTAAGCCCTGGAAGATGTTCAACTCTTACATGTTGAAGAAGAGCCGTCTGATATTTTTACGCACATGCATATGACCTGCCTACCCTCTAGAGCCAAAATGGAACACAAAGAGAAATATTAATTATGATGCTCTTTTACTACTAGAATCATTCTGTAGGAAAGAAAGAAAATGGTCAGAATTGCCTTGTTTGAACTTTCTTTACATGAAAAAATAATTTTTTTTTTTTTTTTTTGCGGTACCGGGGATAGAACTCACGACCTCGCGCTTGCCAGGCAGGCACTTATGCCACTGAGCTAAATCCCCAGCCCAAGAAATAATTCTTGTTTATGCTCAAAGTGTAATTGTAATCCATATAAGACTACCCATGTCATTATGCCTCTTTCTCTCAGTGACCTAAAGCAGATCAAGCTAGATGTAGAGAATTTTCAGATGACCCTGATAAGTACATTGAGGTCAGTAGAGGACTTATTCAGACCTATAAACGAGGCTGGAAAGATGTGATGTTAACCTTAAATCAAACATTGACATCTGATGAGAGATAAGCAGCATTACCAGCTGCTTTGACATTTGGGAATAAGTACCATAATGTTAACTTTAGAAGAACAGAAGACAGGCAAACAACCCGTTCCAACAGCCAGACCTAAACGCAGCTGCCTCTGCTACAGCCTTAAAAAAAAAAAAAAGCCTCTAAGTCTGATTCTTGAGGCTCCAAGAGCTCAACAGCGAGGTTCCACTGCTACTGCGGGGGGAAAGCCAGGCCCCCTCAGGAGGGACTGCCTGAAAGGCCCCGCGCCAGGCGCTGACTGCAAAGGTAGCCACCAGAGCTGTGGGAGGCACCAAAGCAGAAGCGAGCCTGCACTCTGCACAGTGGCCCCAGAGCTCGGATGAGCCTTCCCAGCTGGTCCTGAGACTCAGGGGCCCTGGGGCGCTCTGCCCTCTCCCTCTGGCCGAACTGCCATCTCCACCTGTCAGCTCCGTGGAGGAGCCCGGCCTAATCACGACTTAGAGGAAAACCCCGCCTGCTGGTGGACACTGGCACATGTCTCTTTGTCCTTTTCAGCCCTGGCTTTCCTTCCAGCCGTCATACTGTTACGGGCAGCTGAGTTAGATAAAAATATTATAGGCGGTCAGACAGGGCTGGGCCGTCAAAGGAGCCAGTGCAGAAGGCCGGACACCTTGCAACTGTGGGGAAGAAAAACACCTCCGCTGTGGGCCAGATCTCAAGACAAAAGATAAATCAAATGCACCCACATACTGATTTCCTAAGGATAAGCATCCGGACTCTGAGGAAGCCAGGAGTCACCACTGCAGCCCCCTGCAGGAAGAGTCACTCTTCTATATTCATGCTCGCTTGCTATGACTTGCTTTGCCCCATTTGATTCTGATTTTATCAACTTTACCTGAGCAATTATGCTCCTAATCTTACGGGCTGACCACAGTTCTGTCCCACCTCTTGCCTGCCTGTCTTGTGAGTTCACATTTTTTCCCATCTTGGACCCATCTCACCTCGTGGTTTTGCTTGATAAAAATCCCTGGCAAAGGCAGGATCCTTGGCAACCCACTCGGGACCCCCTCTGTCTCTCTCCCAGACAGAGGCTTTCTTTCTCTCAATCAATATATTCTGCTCTTCACCTCTGTTGTTCCTAAAATGCATTCTTCGATTTTAGAGAACACGAACTCATACCAGACGGCTAGTAGGCTGGGAGTTTTTTCCCCTATATCAATACCTCACTAAGGAGGAGGCACCAACTAAAAGGTGACTTAAACTACAACTGAGATGACTTTCTCTTCACCCATTCCTTTTGTGTATTTATTTTTGATACCGGGGATTGAACTCACAACCTTATATGATTACCAGGCAAGTGTTTGTGCCACTGAGCCAACTCCCTGGCTGCATTACTTTTAGTTATGCCTAAAAGCTCAGCTTCCCTCTTGGGGAGAGATATTTTATACTGTCTAAATACTATAAAAAATAAATAATATGTATATACCCAGGTTGCCAAATAATCAAAATAACTTAGACTAGTCTTACAATATATATTGTTTATGTACAATAACTTGAGAGTTTTACATTGGTCAAAAATAATGTGCTAGTTGTTATGTGCTGGTTTGCAAGTCACCAAAATTTTGGAGATAATTACAATTAAAACTGGAGGGACTTATGACAAACATCAGACTGCATCAGCAGAGGGGACTAAAAGTCAGTGGGTTACAATTGCGATTCCAGTCCCTTAAAAACAGTTTCCAGACTCACCTGTCAGCTCTAGTGCTCACGCTTTGATTATACATGCTCTAATTTCTTTCTTTTTTTGGTACCAGGGACATGCTCTAATTTCTTAAAAATGTGTTTATTCTTGCCAGAGGCTGCCAAACCCCTAGGGATCATACACATAAAACCAACAACAAATGTTAGACTTACCCTCCTTTAACCAGGATCTACCAGATCCCGAGAGAGGATTACCTGACACGTATCAAGGCCTCAACTAACTATAATCAGGGGGCCTTAAGCGACACTGCAGTTGGCCTCTCTCCCAAATGAAGAAGTAAAATTAAGAAGACAAGCCATTCCTTGAACACTGGAAGACATTAGACATTCTAGCGGCAGCCCAAGGGGGTCCTTATGCAATTATAAAACCTACATGTTGCATATACATTCCTGAGCTTTTTGCTAATATCTCAATAGCTGTTTAAGATATTAGATGACAAGTTAATGACATGTCAGATACTGAAATTCCCTGGGCCTTCTCCTTACCCTCTTTATGGAAGCTATTGTTACAGGCAGCTGCGTTAGTTAGAAACATTAGAGTCAGACAGGGCTGGACCCTTGAAGGAGCCAGTACAAAAGATCGTGTTCCTTACAACATTGTAGGAGACAGACACCTCTGCTGTGGGCCAGATCTCAAGAAAACGGCAAAACAAATGCAACCACACCCAAAGTATAAACATCAGGGATTGGTAAGGTATGGATCACCTCGAGGAAGCCAGGAGACACCATTCCAACCCCCTACAGAAAAAGTCACTGCTCTTTAAGCATGCCTGCTTGCTATGTGACTCACTTCCCCATCTGTCCCCAGTTTGGTCAATTTTACCTGAACAATTAATCATATTGGCTGACTATAATTCTATCCCACCTCATGCCTGTCTGCTTGAGAGTTCCCATGTTTTCCCCATCTTGGACCCATCTCACCTCGTGGTTTTGCTCTATAAAAGTCCCTAGAAAAGACAGTCTTTGGCAACCCATTTGGGACCCCTTCTGTCTCTCTTCAGACAGCAGCTTTCTTTCTCTCCATAAATATATTCTGCTCTTAACTTCCGCTGTTCCTAAAATTCATTCTTTGATTTTAGAGAACATCAACTTGTACCAGAGATCTAGTAGGCTGGGAGTTTCATTCCCCCATATCACTAATACTGGCTCCTCTTGGTGGAAACCTTTGTTGACTGTATTCACAATTATCCTGTTGATCTTATTATTTGCCACGTGTACTTAATTGTTTCTTTAGCCGTGTCTCCTCCAGACTTCAAGCCATACATCTACCCAGGATGAGAACTCGTGGCGCCCATCGAGGGCCCCCGGCCGACCCTCTGTGAAGTGTCTCTGGCTGCTGCTGAGGACTCCAATCCGCTTCATCCCCTGCCTGCTCACGGCAGTCAGGGGTGCTTCTTCAGAGCAGGGAATATTATAGAGAGCTAAGTTTGGTACAAATAGTACAGGCAGTGAGACAGGGCTGGGCCCTCAAGAGGTCAAGGCAGAAGAAGGCCAGATTTCAAGGAAAAGAACAACTGCTCACCCATATTCCTCCCCTAGGGATGACCAGCAGGGACCGATATTCTAAGTAGGTATCAATCACCTCAGGGTGGAGGATCAAACCTCCTTAACTCACCCCTGCCAAGAAAGGCCTTGTCTGTCCATGTGTGCTTGCTACGTGACTTGTTTCCCTATTTGATCCCCATTTAATACACCTGAGGGAGAACTCTTGCATACTTAACTGCTTGGCCACAGTTTTTCCTACCTCACACCCATCCTATGATTTCCCACTGGATCAGTATCACCTAAGCAACAATATGCTGGATTGATTATAGCTCTGTCCCACTTCAAACCTGCCTCACTTCATGTCTTTGCTCAATAAACACCCTTGAGAAGCGGGGTTGGTGGGCAACCCATTTTCTGGGACCCTTCCTGTTCCTCTTAGATAGCAGCTTTGTTTCTTTCAATTTTCTTCCTACTCTTGAAAAAAAAGGAGGCATGGTAACAATAACTAATGATAAAGCAGTTACAACAATATGCTATAAAAGCATTTTGATGAATGTGATCTCTCTCTCTCTCTCTCTCTCTCTCTCTCTCTCTCTCTCTCTTTGAAAATACCCCATTTCCTATCTGTGCTTTCGGACTGTGGTTAACGGAAACCAAGGAAGCAAAACCAAGGAAACACGGGGCCACCACTATGGAAGAAAGCCAAACACAGTTATCAGCCACCCTCAGCCTGCTTCCAGCTCTCCAAGAACCAGTGTGGTGAGCTAGCAGCCCCCGAAGCAGAGGGCGGCTCTTCCTTTCTCTGGACAAGGCAGAAGTATCCAGATGTTCACCTGCCAGGTAAGGTGACCGGTGACTGCCAATATCCTGGCCTGAGCACCTGAGCCTCCAGGAAACCAAAGGGCTGGGTTCTGAGACATGTTTGTAACTGGGGAACAGAGAGGCAGGAAGCAGTGGAGAGAGCAGCAAACTTGGCAGAGGACAAGGGCTACAGGAACAAGTGCGAGGTTGCCATGGGGTGGGTTTGGGGAAGGGCCGCAGCCCAGCACCCATGGACCAGCCCACCAGTCAGTGTCGTCCATCCAGGGCTAGGAAACCTCCGGAGCGGCTGGCCAGGGGTTCCATCCTCATCTGATGAGGGAGCACGGAGGCTGCTTGGGGACAGGAAGGAGCTCACTGTCCCCCTCCCCAAAATGCTCAGCACAGCTGAACCCTCTGGAGCCTGCCCAGGCAGCCAGACCCACAGACACTGCTCTTCTGTCCTTGGCTGGCACGGTGCCCTGTAGGACATCAAATGGTACAGTCACTGCTGCCCACCCCAGTGCTGCACAGTCTATACTTTGGACCACACAGACCAAGACAGCAAGGCAGCAGTTCCCTGAGACCAGTGACTCTACCACCTCATAAGACAAGGTGTCAGCTGTGTACAGATGGTCAGGGGCACAAAGAAGAGGAGACTTGGTCTCCCCCATCAGGAAGAGCACTGGACTCAGCCTGAGGCCCCAATGTCCTCCCAGGTACCACTTCCCTACCCGTCTAAGGAATCATGGCTTTTCCTGAAAGGATGGCGCCCACAGTCTCATGCAGAGAGATGCACAGAAGCTTTGAAGACGAGATCGCCCCAGCTCAGCCTCCAACATGGTGCTAAGCCACCTCACCGCCCATCTTGCTGACAAAGACTTCTAGTAATAGAGCCATGGGCTCCACAGAAATGGGGGATGCCATTTCCAAAAGGAGGAGCCAGTGGGCTTCAAAAGCCAGAAACGAGGGGATACAGAAGCTAGACATGAGCCAGTGTGGTGGTGCATGCCTGTAATCCCAGCACTTGGCAGGCTAAGGTGGGAGAATCACTATGAGTTCAAGGCCAGCTTGAGCTGTATAGCAAGTCCTGGTATCAAAAAAAAAAAAAAAAGTATTGAAAAGGAGGGGACACAATTCCTGCACTCACAGTGAGGGAAAGGCTGCTCCCACTAAAATGCA
Source organism: Hydrochoerus hydrochaeris (assembly GCA_004027455.1). Taxonomy (NCBI): domain Eukaryota; kingdom Metazoa; phylum Chordata; class Mammalia; order Rodentia; family Hydrochaeridae; genus Hydrochoerus; species Hydrochoerus hydrochaeris. Next base: position 766,579 of record PVLA01000129.1, on the reverse strand, counting down.
TCCTGTCCAGTTTTGCCCCTGATTAAAGCCATTCATGAGGAGACAAGCTGTTATGGTTGATACATCGTGTCAATTTGAGAAGTCTAGAAGCTTAACTAAGGAACTCAGCAGTTTAGAAGACATGCCCTTACTACTCTAGCATACTGTTCATTGTGTCAACTTGAGAAGTTTAACTAGGTGACTCCGTAGGAGGCCAGGGTTCTCACTTTGTAAACATTCTGAGTCTGTACAAGAGGGCCTGGAGGACTGGAGACACAGTTCAGTGGCACAACACCTGCCTGGCAAGTGTGAGTTTCGGAGTTTGCTTCCCCATACAAACAAAAACAAAAAACAAAAAAACCCAGGTCACGGAGATGGCATGAGTGCTACACCCGCCCACCCCAGGGGCAGGTAGCTTGCATACAATATAAAGAAGGAAATGAAGCTTGCTCCCCCCTGCCTTTTATTGTTTGCTCTTGCTATCTCCTGCTGCCTTGAAGTGCTGCCCCTATACCATGTCACCCTGCCTTGGAGCCAGTTGATTACAGACTGAAATCTCTATAGACTGTGAGCTAAATAAACCTTTCTTTCCTTAATTTGGAGCACCGAGTATTTTGTCTCAGCAACCAGAGAAAAGTAACTAAGGAAGGATTTGGTACCAGGAGTGGGGTGTTGCTGTGACTATTCCTGGCTATGTGGGAATGGCTTGTGGGAAGCATTTGGAAAAGTTCAGAGATGTCACCTAAAGAGTAGAGCTGGAAAGCCTTATGCTATTCTGTATGGGAGATTCTGGTCAGAGCTCAGAAGACCAGAAGGCTGATAGAAATCCTGCCAGGAGAGACCATTTTGGGAGGTTTCTACTAGGAAGGACTGCATTGGCTGTTGGAGTCAATGATGTATGTCATGGCTTGGCAGAAAGTTTGTCATCATTTTGCTCATGTCCAGAGACTCTGTGCCTGAGATTAAGGGTAGTGAACTAATTAATTCAGCAGAAATTTCAAGGCAGTCAAATGTTGAGGCTGTAATATAGCTGGCTGTTGGGGACTTTAAGCCAGATCTATATTGAAAATCAAAAGCAAAGAGTGCAGCAGGATAATTTAACAGGTTGTGAGTTTGGCCAGAAAGGAAGCTCCAATAAAGCTATGGACTACAAAGACAGAGCTTAGGAGATCTTGATTGCTGAGAAGGAACAGGAAAATAGAAAAAATGGCCAAAGGCATCACAAGAAGCAGCAAGTCTCCACCCTTTTTGGCCTCAAAACTACAAAAGTGAAAAACTTCTTTGAGGAAAAAGCCACAGAGCACTATGTTCCAGAATGGTGGCAGCATAGAGAATTTGTTCCTCAGAATTGGATTTAGAGTGCTCAGTGATCCAGGCACTCAACCTCTACAGCCGAGAGAGAGAGAGAGAGAGAGAGAGAGAGAGAGAGAGAGTGAGTTGGCAGCAGACCTCGGCAGAATCCACACGGTACTGGTTCTAGGCACATGTAGAATGCAAGAGTTGTGGAAAGACTTCCAGCCCAACTTCATAAGGCCTGGGAAACCAATCAGTGTGCCCGAGAGGGCAGTGAGTGAAGCTGTGAGGGTGAAACCAAAGGTGCAGTGGAGACCCCAGAAGTTTGGAAAAGCCAGGAACGTGGAACATCTAAAGAAAGCTGCAAGGAGGGAGCAAAGCAACCACTAGAAGTGCCATAGGGATGGAGCCATCCAAGGCCTTTGGAACTCACAATGTGTCACAGACTGCCTCGGGTGCTGTGGGTGGAACTACAGGACTTACTGTTTGCCCTGCTGGATTTTGGACTTGCTTTGGTCCTAACCCTTTTTGTAACTTTTAGAATGAAAATATTTATCTTGTGCCATTAAATGTCAGAAGTGTTTAACTAACTTTTCATTTGCACAGGGGCTTGGAGCTAAGAGTTTGCCTTACAACTCAGAGAAGACTTGGGACTCCTCTGAATGCTGAAACTATTAGGACTTGGGCAACTCATAGAGACAGACTAAATATCTCTTGCATAAAGAGATATACATGAGTATTTGGGGACAGGGCAAAATGTTATGGTTCTAATGTAATATAATGCTGGTAAACTACTGTTTCTCAAGAATTGTTAAAACCTGTTATAATGTTCAAGTTGTGAAATGAAAAGAATAAGCATGTCTTTGTATCTTGAAACTGGTTTAAAAAATGTGTGGTTACAAAGTTGACAAGAGGTAGATATGGTTGATACATTGTGTCAACTTGAGAAGTCTACAAGCTCAATTAAGTAACTCAGCTGTTCTACATCCTCCTGTTCGGAGGACATGCCCTTATAGCTCTAGGATGTTGTTCATTGTATCAAATTGAGAAGTTTAAAAGATTAACTAAGTGACTTAGCAGGGGTTCAGGGTCCTCACTTTATAAACATTCTAAGTCTGTGCAAGATAGGCATGATGTGAGTTCTACACTCACCTGAGGGCAGATAACCTGCATACAGTATAACTGAGAAAAAGAGGCTTGCTCTCCCGACTTTTTTTTTTTCCTCTTGCTGCTTTTGCTGCCTTCTGCCACCTTGAAGTGCTACCCTGTGCCATGCCACCCTGTTGTGGAGACGTTTGATTATGGACTGAAACCTCCACAAACTGTAAGCTAAATAAACCTCTCTTTCCTTTATTTTGGGGATCAAGTATTTTGTGTCAGCAACAAGAGAAAAGTAACCAAGACACAAACCTAATCTCAGTTGCTAATTGAGAGGACTCTGTGCCTTAAAATCCTGGGATAAACTTCATCACTGTATATATCTCAGAGACAGAGTCTCAATTCTCAAAGTGTGGCCCACTGGGGACCACATGGGGACCCCTAGACACAAAGATTCCTGAACACCCTCTGATATTCCAAAACCAACTGTGACAGCCTGCTCTGGAATCTTCATAAAATACAGTAAAATGAAGGACTTAGATGATTTATGCACAACCCAGAGTTCTTTCTTTCTTCCTTCGTAATTTGGCCTTGTGATTCTGTTTACTAAGATGGGTAATGAAATAATGAATAATAACACATTTTCCCACTCACTTGTTTTACACAAAATAGAACTTCCCAGGTACCAGATGGGTTTAATTAATACTAATAATGTTAATCAGATTTAAAATGCTATATAGTTTTTTTGAGGCTGAGGACTAATGTGAGTTTGTACATTGATTGTATGTTTGAACACTTCTGTGAACTTATAAAACTTTTACAAAGTGAAGGAAATATTTTCAAAATCCAAAAAGTTCTAACATCTATAGCCCATTATTTATCAATCAAGTCTTCAATCTAATCCTGATTGTCTTCTTGCTCATGAGAATATGGGGAAATGTTTTTTGGGTTGTTTGAGACACGATCTCACTGTGGAGTTCAGGCTGGGCTTGAGCTCACTATGTAGTGGCAATCCTGCCGCAGCCTCCCAAGTGCTGGGACTGTCGGCGTGTGCCACCACACCTGGCTAACAAAAAGTGGTGTACCCAAAAAATGACCTCAGGAAATGTCCGTTAGGTGATTGATCCGCAGACAAATGTCAGGGGTGAGTATACACAATGGAATTTGACCACCAGAGAAATAGAGTGTATCACCAGCTGCCCCTTGGAGAAACCATGACACAAACTAAACACGAAGCCAACACCTAGGCCCCCTGCATCATGGGCTCCACTGCTACGACGTGTCCGGGACAAGCAGGTACACAGCAACAAATGGCAGATCAGCGGTTTCCAGGGCAGGAGGAGGATAGAAAGGGCTGGATCACTCACAGGCAAGGGCTCTAGGCTGCTGCTCTGTGATCCCTGCTGAAGCCAAAGTCCACAGCAAGCATTTTCTGTCCTCCCAAAAGGAGGCTAACTCAAGGACCATGAAGACTTCCGGATGGTACAAATTCTCAGGGAAAACCAAAGCTCTTTTGAACCACCTGCACAGCATTTTCCTGATCTCTGCCTTCCACATGTGTCACAAATGAAGGCCCTGCAGGCTGGGTACGGGGACTGGAGCACACTCCTGAGGCCAGAGGCAGTGGCAGGCGCCTCACGGTCACTTTTCTAAGCCCAGGGACTTCCATATGCCCACAGGACACTCTCGTCCGTCCTTGTAGAGATGTATCTGGTCACCTTTAGAACACTACAGACACATTTCTCACTTTACATTTGCAAATCACGTTTTCTGTTTCACTGGTTGGCAGCGTAAGATGCTTCCCCACTGTTGCTCCTGGGCTCACCCTGGGTTGGGGGTAAACTTAAGTGGTCCCATCCAGTTAAGGCTTGGTGAGGACTGGTGTCTCCTCTCTAGTGACAAAAGCTACAAAATATGCTATTGCTGCTAAAGTAATGTAAAGAGCCCGGTTGTGGTGGGGCACATCTGTAATTCCAGGACTCTGGGGGACCAAGGCAAGAAGATCACAAGTATGAGCCCAGTCTGGGGAAATCAGGAAACTTAGCAAAATCCCTTTCAAAACAAAAAATGAAAACATCTGGAGATGTAGCTCAGTGTGAGGGCCCTGTGTTCAGCCCCCGGGATACCAATAAAAAATAAAAAAAATAAAATGGTTCAGTCTGAATTCAAATAAACTTTTCTGTGTCTGCATGCTAAGTATATACTCTGCCGCTACCTGCATCCCCAGCCCAGTACTTTTTATCTAAAAAGACAATAACAAGGGGCCAGGGATATGGCTAAGCAGTATGGCACTTTCTTGGCAAGTACAAGGTCCTGAGTTCAATTCCTGGCACCACCCCCCTCCAAAAAAAGATAATCACTTATATTATGGCAAGCATGAGGTCCTAAGTTTGATTGCCAGTACAAAACACAAAACAAAACAACACCCAAGTTTTGGTGGCACACACTGATAGTCCCAGGTACTGGGGTGGCTGAATCAGGATTAAAATTTGTGGCCAACAACAGTAATTTAATGAAAGAACCGGGGATGTAGCTTAGTTTTCCCTGATTTCAATTCCTACTACATAAAAAATTTTGTTTTAATAGCTGTAGCTCAGAGACACAGTGTTTGCATTGCATATGTGACTGAGTTAAATCACCAGCACTGCCAAAAAACTAAATAAAAGTATGCTTCAACTTATGTCTATTGTGTGTTCAGTTCACCAAACTAGCAGGAGGTAGTCTTAAATTCTATATATATGGGGGGAGGGTTGGTTTGTTTTGAGCCAGGGTCTTGCTATGTAGTTCAGGTTGGCCTTGAACTATGGAGCCCAAGGTTGGCCTCAAACTCGTGGCTACAAGAAAAATCCAATGGAACAGAAGAGAAAGTTAAGACAGAGACCTAAGTACGACAATCAAATTTTATATATGATAAATCCTAGAGCAAAGATAGACCTTTTCTTGTTAGCTTTTGAAGAACTACAGATCAAACACAGGGCCTTGGGAATGCTTGGTGAGCTCTTTTCCACTGAGCTACCTTCCCAGCCCCAGCTCTGGACTTTAGCAGATGGTTCTTAAATAATTGAGGAGCCCAACTCTATGGTTCAACGACAATCATCCTGAAGAATCCAGATATGGCTGCAGATGTACTGAACTTCTGCGAATGGTCCAGGTTTTTCTCAGGGGCAGGTAAAAAACAGTTTGTCAGAGACTACTGCTAAGGAGTTAACAGCATTCCCTGAGGAATGTGACATTTCCCAAATTTAGTTGTTGCCTCACTTTGAAGGCCAGAAGATCAAGTATCAGAGAACTGTCCATTAGCACTGAAAAAGAAATGGGAATCTAATTCATATATTTCTACTCTGTGTCTTCCACCCCTCAAACCTCAGTATCTACTTTCTATCCACCTTCCAATCATCCAGGACCATCACTGCCTGATACAGCAATTTATTTAGCAATGTCAGGACTGCCTGGGGATAGTAACGTCATAATCCGACCCACAGGGTGAATTTTTTGGGCAGTCTGACTTTCTTCTAAGGGCAGCAAGCTGTAAATAACGCTCATTCATAATCTTCTGGGAAGGGGAGGGTTGTAAGGAAATTGTTACAATCCGTCAAGTACTCCATAAAGCAGAAGTATAGAAATAATGCATCTTCCAAGAGAAATATGTATGTCCACATATCTGCTATAGGAGCATTCATAACAGCATTATATGAAATGGCTAGAAAGCAGAAAAAAAAACCCAATTATCTATCAGCTGATGGATAAGAGCTGAGGATTTAGCTCAGCAGCACAAGCACCTTCCTGGCAAGTGTAAGGTCATGAATTTGATCCCTGGTACCATACACACACACACACACACACACACACACACACACACACAACTGATCGATAAATAAAATATGGTATATCCATACAATGGAACATTATTCAGCGATGAAAGGTATGAAGAACAGGTACCTATCACAACATGGATGAAGCCAGTCAAAACAATCCACATATAATAACAGTTTTTTTTTTTATCAAAGAATATAAACAGGAATATCTCCATGTTTTCATTTAGTTTTTGATTTTTTTGAGACAGAGTCTCACTATGTAGCGCAGGCTGGCTTTGAACTTGGTTAGCTCAGGTTGGCTTCTAACTTATTTCAATCTTCCTGCCTCAACCTCCTGAGTGCTGGGATTACACGTGTGTGCCACCGCACCCAGCAATGGGGTACCTCCATGTGAGGAAACTACAGCCATCCTAGCTACCCTCCCCCCCAGAGCTTTGGGAAATGTCTGCTTAGCTTAGATTACAGCAACAGGACTGACCACCAAAGATAACCTTCGTTTTTTTTTAGACAGTGTCTTACTCTGTAATGTAAGCCGGCCTTTAACTCACTATGTAGCTCACAATGGCCTCGAACTCAGCAGCAATCCTTCCTCAACCTCCCTAGTACTAGGATTTCAGGCATGTGCCACCACTCAGACCACCAAAGGTAATTTATCAACAGCCAATGACTTTCAGTACCCATGCCCCTACTCTACCCTCCCCTAGCAATTCTACCCAGCAACCCTCAGGCCCTCCCCTCAGGCTGTTTAAATTAGCTAACAGGGATACTTTGTGAATCTTCAACCAATGGGGAGAAGGTCAGCTGCTTTTCACCACTCAGAAAATAAAAGGCGCCTGCTGAGCCTGCTACCTCATGGTAGAGTGTGCTTGGCCTTTCTGCAAAAGTAAAGTCTTACTGAGATTGCTTTTTCTTTGTCTTTTTGAAACAGGATCTCATTATGTGGTTCAGGAGGGCCTTGAGTTTACTTTGTAGCCCAGGCTGGTCTCCAACTTCCAACAGTTCTCCAGCCTCAGCCTCCCAAGTGCTGGGATTGCCGAGATTACAGATGTGCCCCACCACACCTGGTGGCTTTGTTGTTGTTGTTGTTGTTGAGATCTCTTGATTTTTGAGTGCTTTATACCTTCACAGACAAGCTCAACAAAAAATACTATTGAGCATATTCTCAACAATATTACGATTCCATTTACATGAAACATTTCAAATAGGCCAGATAAGAAGTAACTTAGTAAGTGCTTAGGGTCTAAAGGAACTGGGAGGGGTTGCCTAAGAGGTAAAAGACACAGGTTTCCTTTATGGGCTGAAAAAAAAAAAAGTAAAATTGTGTTGGCTGCGGAAGTTTATGAATACAAAGAAACATTAAACTGTACATTTTGAATAGATTCATTTTTACTGTTTGTGAATCACATTTCGATCAAATGGTTAGAAAAAGACAAAACAGGCAGATATCTATCTAACAGTTGGCATCTAATAGGCATCTTCTGGCATATAATAGGAAGTTGAGGACGGGGGTTTAGCTCAGCGGCATAAGAGCCTGCTTTGCAACTGCGAGGTCCTGAGTTCGATCCCCGGTACCAAAAAAAAAAAAAAAGGAAGTTGACCGCACTTTATAAAAGAGGAAACTGAGGCATTAACTAATATCACCGAGCATTAAGACCTCTGTCTAGCCCCAGAGCCCTCACTACTACACCATTACTGCCTTGTTGAGCAATTTGTGTTCTGTATCAGAGTAGTAAGGGAAGCCCTGGATTTAGAATTGCTGAGTACAGAGGTTAGACAAATAGATACAAAACAGCTTAAGAAACGCACAGGTGGTGGGCACAAACCACACAACGTGGAACTTTCCTACCACCAGGAAGCCTCACTCATAACACACTGTCGCCTCCCTCATCCACTCATCAAAAGAACACTGGCAGCCATATTGGAGACATAGGGCCACTCCCATGCCGCAGCTGATTGGCTCGAGGGAAGGGTTGACTCACATCTGGCCAATCAGATTTCATTCCTGCCATAGCTCCCAGCCGGAACCAGAAACACTGGCTACAAACGAATCAGCCATGTTTTGTCCAGTGGACAAAGATGGAGAGAGCCTTGCAAAGGGGCGGGGGGACGACGACAAGAACGATGCCAGGTGCAAGATGGCTCTCTCTTGATCCAGACTGTTGATCTCTTGATCCAGTCTGTTGGGGAACAAAGCTGCATTCCAGCCTATAGGCTCCATGATTATCTCTGTACTGAAAACCAAAAAAAAAAAAAAAGACCAAAGAATCTTCACTAACAGTCTGGGTACAACTTCTTCCCCAAGGAGACAAAGGAAAGGCTGTGTGTTGGTCCCTGCTTTGAATCTGTACCCTTGTGACTGAGGCCAAGCAACTCTGACTCCCCAGGAAACTGATGCCCCTTTTGGTTTGCCTCTGTCCAGTTCAGGAGGTTAAGTGTGACTTGCTCATTTTTAACACTCTTGAGGTCACAAGATCAGGTTTCAACAAGTCCTTTTCCTTGGGGAAGAGGCCTTTTCAACGGAGGCGCTGAGAATGTCAGAAGGCTTAGTAAATAAAGGCTGATCTGAAATCTAACCTGAGAATCTGGTAACGCAATCTAAGCCTTCCAGTAGGAAGATATGCTGAACCCTTAGATGAAGTTTAATTAATTAGTTAATGTTACCAAGTGTGCAATTTCCTTCTTTCCCAATAAAATTCCACTGAAAAACTCCAGCTTTGCTGGGTATGGTGGTATAAACATGTTATTCCAGCTACTTGGTAGGGTGAGGCAGGAGGGGCTCCAATCCAAGGCTAGCCTGGGCAACTTAGGACCCAGCAAGAATCTGTGTCAAAAAAAAAAGGAGAAGAAAGAAGTGGCAAGAAAAAACAAAAACACAAACACAAACACCTCAGTGTGAAGACCCAGGGTTCAGTCCCTAGTACCAACAAACCTCTGCTTATGTTAAACTGAAAAGTTCCTGTGGGTAAATGACCCAGTGAAAGGCATGTGTGCCTTCTTCCATTCTTGCTTTGGACTACAACATCTGAGAAAGCAGAGCCATGTCCCCGCCTCCCACAGGCAGGGACATGTGAACAAAAGCCATCCACGAGAGGGTGCACAATCCTCTGACCAGCAGCAGGACTGAGCTGACAGAAGGAAAGGGGTGCCTGAGCCCTTTTCCCATTCCTCTGTCTATTTATGGGAGTCGCTGAGCTCCAGGAAGTGCTGTGCCCCTTCTCCCAGGACCCTGCTGGGAGTGACACGGGGCCCCGCCGACCCAGCTGCCACATCCTCCTCCTGGCCCCAGCAGCTCTGTCCCCATGACCCCAAGAGGCACTGGGAACCCAGCCTGTAAAAGGCACTGCTTCTTCGTACTCCCACTCTAGGGCGGAAACTCAAAGAGGAAAGACAGAAAAAGAAAAACACACAAAAAAGATATACAGTGAAGCTGGAAAGCCCTCTGCCATGGAGATGCTCCCAAACATGACCCCGGAAGGTGACAGGCAGGAAGCCAGCGCTGGAAATGACAACGCTGGATCAGACTCTGTGGCTTGTCTGGCCTCAGCTGCGTGACTGGCAGAGGCAGGGGCAGAACCCTGGATGTCGCCCCGTCCAGGGCTGAGCCACACTCCCTTCCCCCAACGCAGGGACGCCCTTCCCCATGCAGCAGGGCTTGAGGCCCCGGCACACTGGGCACGTGCACTTGCTTGTACTGCCATGGCTCTGTCTTCCTGACCTCCCCACCTCTGTCACTGAGGAGCCCAGAGAGGCTTCAGGGATTAGAGTTTTTGTCTTAAAAATGAGGAATGTTCTAAGTTACTAGGATGATGAAAAAGTCATACACAGACACACACTAAGGGCCAGGGACGTAGCTCACCAGTAAGAATCCTTGCCTAGCATGCATTTTGCTTGGGTTTGGTCCTAGCACTGCAAAAGACAAAAGATTTGCCCTGCTACAGCTAGGTAACACCAACCACGGGCGCCTGTTCAGTGCTTCTCCTTTCCCTTCCTCCTCCCCTAACCGCCTTCTGCTTTTAGTTTTATCGTTCTGGCAGTATGAGCGATTGAACTCTGGGCCTCACAAATCCAACGCAAGTGCTGTACCACTGAGTTACACCTCAGCCTTGAGACAGTGTCACTAACTGGCCCAGAGTAACCCGGAACTTTTTTTTTTTTTGAGAGACAGGGCTCCAATAGGTAGTTGAGTCTGAGCCTGGCCTTTAACTATGTATCCCCAGCTGGCCTCAAACTCACAGTGCTCCTCCTGCCTCAATCTCCAGAGTGCTAGGGTGACAAGTGTGTACCAGTATGTCCAGCTTTAGCTTTGAATTTTTTTTCTTTTTGAGACAGTCTCATTATGCAATTCAGGCTGGCCTCAAACTCACAGAAATCCTCCTACCTCAGCCTCCCAGGTGCTGGGATTATAGGCCTGTGCCACCATGCCTGGCTTTTAACTTTGAATTTTTGTTCCTCCTGCCCCAGCCTCCTGAGTAGCTAGCTAGGATTACAAGCATTAGCCACTGCTCTTTGCTCATAAATAGATTAATCCATTAGTTAATGTAGGTAGGTAGTGTCCAGAGTGTCTATCTGTCCTGCTCTAGGGAGGAAAAGAGACCCAGTGATGGCAGTGACTAGTATGAACTAGTAGCTGAGAGTGAGACAGAGACAGAATTGGGGGTGAGAGGACTGAGGCCCACAGGGGCAGGGAGAGAACAGACAAGGCAGTCAGAGCATCGGGGAACGTGAACCTGCGGGTGCCAGCTGAAAAAAGCCGGGCTGCTCACGCCCAGCCTTCTCACCAACCAGCACCTGAAATTACACTTTGTGTTTAAAACGTGCGGAGGAAACACAGCCTCCGAGTTCCTCTCGCAGCCTGAGAAGACTTCCTAGCAGAGACTCCGTGGTGTCAGTGAACTTGTTCCCCCAGCTTCTGTCCACACGCTTGTCCAGTTGGGATCCCACCTTCTCTGAAGTCTCTGAACTCCAGCTTAAATCCCAGCTTTTTCATAAAACCTACCCCAGCCACCCGGGCTGAAGCTCTACCTCCCGCCTCTGAATTTCCGCAGCGACTGGTAACTTATGTAAGCTGCTTATCTAACCATCCTCACCTTGAGTTACCGCTGCTACGACTGCTTTCAGATGTGATACATTTTTGCTCAATTTTCCACATATTTATGTTTCAACACCTCAAACTGTGACAATGAATGAATGGGGCTGTCTTAAGTACTTACTATACTGCAGGCAAGATTTTTTTGTTTCGTTTTTTGAGATCGGGTCTCCCTATGTAGCCAGGATGGCCTCGAACTCCTGGCGATCCTCCTGCCTCAGCCTCCAGGATGCTGGGATTACAGCTGTGTGCCACTATGCCTGGCTGTGAAACATCGTACAGTCACACTTGCCCTGCCAGTTCCCCGTTTACACATGGAACCCTGGACTTTCCCCACCGCTACACAGATGAACAAATCCAGGTCATGGGATTCAGGAGTCCAGAAGCCTAAGTGAGGTCCAATGCACTGGGCGTAGCCACGGCTCCTGCAGTCACAGGAGGAGCTCAGTGAGTCGTTTAGAGTTGATTTTATTTCAAGCAGCCAGCACCTGTGTGCCCTTCTCTAGCCCGGCCCACCCTGCACTCCCCACCAGTCTCCCAGAGGTCACTGTCATGCTGCCCTTTTGTGACTTAATTTTCCCCTCAAGCTCTTTCTCTTGTTCTTATTAACCCGACCTTGCGGAACTGTAATTGAGGGGGGCAGCGGGGCATGCCTTGAGTGATCTGCGCTGGGCTCTGGGCACCTGAGGGCCGGGGCTGGTGGCTGAGGGGCCGGATGCTCCGCCACACCACTGCCCTCATTGCATAGTGGCACAGGGTTGCACCCCAAGGTCGGGGTCGTGCAGGGCGCTTGCGGGAAGCTGCTGGGCCTGCCCAGCCTGTGACCTTCTCCCCCTGAACCCCGGCCCTCCTCCTGCTCCTCCCCACTCTCTCCGCTGACTTCGGCTCTGCAAGTAGAGCAGCAGTTTCCAGGCCTGGCTCCTGGCCAGCGCATTTGGACAGCAAGCCTGAAGGGAGACGTCACCGCCCATCCCCACGCGGAGCCCAGCAGGGCTCAGGGAAGAGGCGGGAGGCACCGCAGCGCGGAGGTTCCCCAGCGCGGCCCGGACCCCACGGCCGTCACTGCTCCCACTGCCGCCGCCCTCGGGGAGGTCGCAGCAGCACGTGGGAGCCTAGATGGGAAAAGGGTGACGCCTGGGAAGGAAGGATGACGCGAGGTTGCACCTGCGAAGGGCCGGGCACAGGGCCTGTGGGTGAAAAGCGCTCAGGAAACCTAAGGCTGCCCAAGGGTACACGCAGGAGTCACACGGGATCTCGTGCTGGTAACAGTCATTCAGGGTCCTGGGCTCCTGGGAGGGCTGCTTACCCAGCCGGGATCAAGAGTGGTAAAACTCTAAGAAAGAAGAGCCAAGAAAAAGGACGGAGGAGGTAGCTCCACCACCGTGCGCTTGCCCAGCATGCACGAGGCTGTGGGTTCGAGCGCCAGCACTGACAGAACAAATTCTCAAACATGTGACTGCTCGCAAAAGTGCACTGAAGAAGTTGGACTTAAAACATTAAATTATTAGGGGAGCTGATCCCTTCCTTCTGCAGCAGGAGTGGGGCACCCAGGACAGCGCCAGCTCTCACTGGTCACAAGGTTAGCGTGAGCAGAGCCAGCCTGGCATCACTTGCTGCTGGCCTGGCTCTCCTCCTCCTCACGCTGTTTACTAGGTCAGCATAGGTGGATTTGAAACTAATCAATAAAACCAACAGAATCCCAGCTACCAAGGGGGCCGAGGCAGAAAGATTGCACGCTGAAGGCCAGCCTGAACAACTCAAGCAAGACTTTGTTTCAAAATGAAAGTTTTTAATCAGGTATGATTGTGCATGTGGTTGTGCACTGGGAGAGGCTGAGGCAGGAGGATTATTGAAAGTTTGAGACCATCCTGGGCTACAAAGTGAGTTCGAGACCAGCCTGAACTGCATAGCAAGACTCTGTCTCAAAAAAGCCGGGGATTTAGCTCAGTGGCAAGCATGTGGTCGTGAAAAAAAAAAAAAAAAAACTTTTTAAAAGGGGTGCAGGGGCTGTGGATGCAGCTCAGGGGCACAGCATCTGCCTGGCAAATGCAAGGCCCTGAGTTCGATTCCAGGCATATGCCACTGCACCCCACTTCCTGGAGAAGCTCTATCCAGATGATACTCTGTAGCACACAGAAGCATCTGGAGCTCCTGGACCCTCAGCCGATGGGCCCTCGCTGGCCCACCAGCCCGCACACCAGCTGCCGATAACCACCCACCTGAGCCTTGGTCACCAGCTATGTGAAGGCCGCCCAGCCTGGCGGGAGGCTGGTCATCAGCTTGCCGTCTCCGAAGGTCGCCAGCCACCCCAAACTGTTTCCATCCTCAACCCCAGGAAGCAGGGAGTAGTTGCAGGGAGTGACCAGGTTTTGCTGCTCTGTGACATCCTTGAAGCCACTGCAGGTGCCAGGAGGCCTTTGTCCCAGGGTGGAGTCTGTCCTCCTCCTCCTCCTCCCTCCCTCCCTCCCTCCCTCCCTCCCTCCCTCCCTCCCTCCCGGTCTTCACCTGCTTCTTCCTCTACTCTTTTT